>OZ023337.1:22864586-22904586 GCA_964007535.1 Brachyptera risi
AATTGATAAAGTTCAGTGGACCTCTATTTTAACTTCAAAAGAGAGAGAGAGAGAGAGAGAGAGAGAGAGAGAGAGAGAGAGAGAGAGAGAGAGAGAGAGAGAGAGGGATAGGGAGAGAGAGAGAACTGTCTTTTCAAATATTAGTTTCACTTGCTTCCTACCATATCCATCAAGAGAGAACGAGAACTTCATAAAATCAGGGATCTCAGTGAAGTACTGTTTCGAAAATGTTTTACCGGACGGGCACGGGCTCGAGTCCCGCTGTAGGCATTGTTTTTTGTGGACGTCATTTCGTCTGTCACACCTCATCTCTTCATTATAACCCGCTCATTCGTAACCCTATATGACCTAGCTATTGGTGGGGTCGTGTAGCAACATCACGGATATAAAATATATCTGTAACAATTGATCATACCCTGGAATCACGACAGATTCGAAACTTATATGTTGCAAAATAATAATACCACATAGGAACCGATTATAAATATATATACATGATCATAAACATTACAAAAAATAAGATTTCTATGTAAGAAATAAGCTATCTTCGACAAATGTGTCAACGCACATGCCTCACCCTCTGCTCACACCTCTATATGTCACCAATTGAAACCGTCTCAGTTTCCCATGAAGTGTGACGCGAAGGTGGCAATGTTAATTAGTCAATCTAAATTAATGAGAGTTTGAAATATTCACCATTCACAGCATCTCCAACACAATGGAGAAGTTATCTTTGACTTCAAATGTCCACTCTATGTTGTCAGGTATCACCATCCCCATGACAACGTACATGTTAAGTCGTGCGTTGATGTAACATCGACTAATTCACACAACTCTTGCCGAATACAAATCCCTGTAGCGTGGATCTAAACTTGGCCAAGCCAATCAGAAGTGATGACGTCACCCTGGGCAGAGCAATAGTGGCATATACATTTGTGATGTGATGTATATACTTGGAACTTGCTGTCATACCAATGAATATGCCACTTATATTAATCATGATGCAGGCTCTCTCTAGACACACGAGATAAAATATCAATTTCAATCAAATATATTAGGTTAGTATTCCTCCTGGCTAAGTTAGGCAAGCCTTTGTCAAATAATTCTATTGCCTTGGAGCTGAAATCAAGTCTAGCGCTGGTTCTATACCCACTTATGATTTTTTAAATTTTCAAATCGTCATTCATATATGATCTGCTTCAAGATGTATGGAGGGTTGGGTTGGTCGTCCGCTCACTCATGGTGGCCTGTTTTGAAATGTGTGGATGATACGTTTGATATTTTATTTTCTCATAGTGATTGAGGCGAGGGATTAACAACTACTCAAATATGGTTCACACTAAATGTTTTGTCATGAAATCATTCTGAAATCCCTTGAAATGTTCTTGAAATACCTTGTAATCTTCTTGAAGTCCCATGAAATCTCCCTGAAATCATTTCAAATATGAAATCAGGTGTACACCAAATTTACTAGTTGCTTATCCCTCGGATTGAGGTTTCAATTAGATCGTGAATTCGGATTTTTGTGATTCTCAGCGTTCACTTGTTTACGTAGTGTAATGCTTTTTCCGATTTGTGTGTTATATCTTCTACTAATGACACATCAATGTATGAAGAAGGAATTGCATGTTTACATCGGAACACACATATGTATTAGTCACGTATAAACAAACGTGAAACACATTCATGCAATGAATTTGCACTATATGGTTGCCTTGTTGAGAGTACAGAAGCCTACCAATTGCCTTTATCATCGATTGTAACTATCTTCAGGCAGTAACATTGCTTCACGATTTGTATTGCTATTTGCTATAGATGGTGATTAGATTAATCTGAACCAATCAAAAGCTGAAACCCTCTGAAGCTTCATGTACATAGATGTGTTTTTCAATCGCTATATCAATAAATTTCTATTCAGCCACTTTGAAAAATGATCCGAACTCCAAGGGATTATGAATCAATTTGGCTTATGTATTAAACTAATTTTTATGGTATCACGTTTAGTCACTCTGTGTTACAATTGTTTGTTCGTAGTGTGTGTTGATGGAATATGACAAATTATTGGAGAAAACATTGTTATTATGTCGATACATTGTCACTGTATATATTGTTATCATTATATCGTGTTTCCATAGTTACCTGCTCGTTTGGTGAACATAATCCAAACAAATTATTGGTCGCTTTGAGCTGCATGAGCACATTATAGTTTATAGAACATTATGTAAGGCCTTACTTCACCGCGTCAAACAGTTTTGAAAAAAAGTTTTGTGGCTCTATACCTCTAGGGAACTCTGGCACTTTGATCGGATCATGTTTACTAAACGATACGATTTGAACGACAGAATGTATAGTCCGTCATATTACCTTTGTTGTTAATACATAGATCTGGCACTGCTTATATAAAGTGGGCCATGAAATCAATTTCATTGTGAGATTTGATAACATTGTCATTCTATTACCATATTATATCTATCTGATTTGGTGAGCATTATACTCAATTGAAGTACTGATTTATCGGAGCACAATAGACCTAGAACCTAAGTTTAAGAGGTTACAGTGGTGAAAGTCTAGGACTCTCAGGTGAGGATGTATGATGCTGTGGTGAATCAAGGAAATGGTAATGACTGCACCGTACAGTACTAATTTATTTATTTCATTCATCTGAATATCTGTTTGTTTTTCTTTGCGTTCTATTGGTACTTTACGAGAACTCATCACGCGTCAGGTGATTTGTTTCATACTGAAAATGTAACCACTTTTCATCGCAAGATATATTTTTGGGAGATTTTGGGATTCTTATTGCACACATCCGTTTTCCTTTACGGCGATCATTTTTGTAATTTCCGATATGGGTTATGGTTCAAGTAATACTTTTCAGAAACGGTTTTCTGTATTATTTGTGCTTTCATGTTTATATTCAGATCCACTAAAAGAGTATCATTGAATCTATATTCGCATTTTTATTATAATTTGATAACTAAGTGAATAATCGTCATTATCGTTTGTCCTGGCACAGTCTAAATTCATAGAATAAATTGTAACCAAATTTGCTCTTTACGTGAATGTTACATTTATTTATTCACAGTCGATGATTTAATATAATTCTACATCGGGTGCAGTTATTTTTGAATATTTATTAGATACGCTGGAGTTTTCTCAAAGCTGTGATGATCCTAGTCGTATAGCAATCAAGTGTTTCTTCAGTAGCTATATCCTTGATAACTGCTCCTGTAAGACAAATATGACCGGGTATGAATGCGATATCTAACTATCTATTCAATCGTCACTCATTTCTTCAAGACAATATTACGGCAAGTTTAATGTTGGCTACATAAATTTAAACAGATGACATGCTGAGATACCACAAGTTTGCATGGGAGTCGATTCAGCGAAGTTTTTCGGTTATAACTTTTGAATGACGTGAGATATGATAGCCATAATACAGAGGGAACCACAGATGTATTCAATACCTTCAAGTAGGTATGAGTAATAACCATTCAATCCATATCGCATAACGGTCAAGCGTACTCAGCTGTAAAAACACTTTTTTTTTGTCGTATAAGCTTGACAATTATGCTATATGAGTTATATAGTTTGATTTCATACCGTATTGAAGGTATTGAATAATATATATATATATATATATATATATATATATATATATATGTGTGTTTCTTCCGTATTATAATTTTGATATCTAATTCCGTTCAAAAGTTATAACCAAATGACAGATTCTTCTCTAAATCGACTTTATGTGCTGTTAATCATGTTTAGCTGTTATATTATCTGTAATAGTCCATTTGAAAGATGATTTTGTTGCACTTTCAAAAGAATAAGATTATCTGAAATCTGGAAAGTAAATAGTTGTTCAAGTTTCTGGCTATGAATTTGAATCGGAATGATATACCTTATGATGTGAGTTGAGATTAATGATGATACCTCATGATGATATACCTTGTGACACATATCAAGAACCTGCGAGGTATGGTCATATCGATCTCTGAAAATAATTATAGCTGAAAATTGATGATATTGATGAATATTTAGCTATAATACTAGTGATGAAGAATAAATAACAACAGACTGAAAATTTTGCAGAGTAAGAGTGAGTTTACACAGCTATTCGGTATGAACGGCATTAATTCGGTGATGAGAATATATGGCAAATGATATGGCCAGTGTATAGTAGCTTCTGATTTAACTGACCACTAATGCTTCATGCTGTCAAGATCTAGTAATGTGATTGGGCGTCTGTTACAGCTCGATTTAGAATTGAGAGGAGTTTTCAACATAGAGACAATGTTGCTATCAATCGTGACATGGAATATCATTGTGCAAACCTCACTCTGGAATTCAATGCAATTCTCATTGTGCACTCATTGTGCACTCATTGTGCACTCATTGTGCACTCATTGTGCACTCATTGTGCACTCATGCACCATAGTTTTTTTTAATCTTCTGGAGACTATACAGCAGAAATTATTATTTTTCAATCAGCTCAGATATGTTAAAAATCGTACAATATTGGGTTCTCATTGATTTCATCAACATTTAAACACTGGAAATATTGCATCCTGAATTTTGCGTTCTTTGGTGAATAAATGATGGTTTGATGCCTCTGTATTGTATTGAAAATGTATTCGACAATATATTAGCAATGATACATTCATATACTATCCATTGATTTTTCTGAAGCGGTTAAACTGTCTTATCTCAAGACTGGATCACGTAAACTGGACCGTTTGGACGAACCTTATCGAAATGCTATTATCGAACAAGAACACTTTGAAGAGAGCACTGCTGCATGTCAGAATGCTTCAGTAATCGCGCAGTACCGACTCTGTACGTTCATTGATAACTAAATCCTATAATCTTACCAGTAAGGGCTTCCGTATCCATTTCCACTCGACTGGTATTGGCTGCTGTATCCACTGCCATATCTTCCAGTATAGCCAGAGCTGTAACCACCGGGATAGCTGTAGCTGTACCTGCTTGGATTCGACTGGTATTGGTAGTAGGGCATGGAGGGGTAAGGCGATGGCGGGTATTGGTTCTGAGGAGGGTTTGAGTACTGTGGAGGATTCTGAGGAGGGTTTGAGAACTGTGGAGGGTTCTGAGGAGGGTTTGAGTACTGCGGAGGATTCTGAGGAGGGTTTGAGTACTGTGGAGGATTTTGAGGAGGGTATTGTTGACCCTGACTTTGACTCATGAACTCAGATTGACCCGGTTGACCTGACCATGACTGAGACTGTTGTTGTTGCTGCTGAGCAGGTGGTGGAGCGGGGGCTGGTGGTGGGGCCTGTGCCGGGGCGGGGGCTGGTGCTGGGGCCGGTGCTGGGGCCGGTGCTGGGGTCGGTGCTGGGACCGGTACTGGGGCGGGGGCCGGTACTGGTGCAGGAGCGGATTCTTCACGTCTGAGACGAGTTCCCTCAACACTTATCTGAAACTGTAATACAAGAAGTATGTTGATTATCGTGCACAATTCGACATCGACAAGTTTCGTTCTTATCGTCTGAATATAATTGACTTTACGAATATTAATTTGCTGTATTAAACAGTTGTAATTGCCACGGTTACCTATAATATACTTAATTGTATTCCATGAATCTGAATAACTGATAAGGCTTGTTGGGCATGGTATAATGCCATACCAGAAAAACGTCCAAAACCCAATTCTAACTTGCAATGCAATTGGTGTTGCCAATTGAAAACAAAATTAGTTTGAATGCTGACATAATGTAACTAAATTTTTTATTGGAATTTCTATAAAAGTCGAATCAAGAAATCTTTATAGATCAGTTGATGTTTCAGTTCTTGAACATAGTTAGTTTTTTCAAATCACAAATTATTCGATTCATATTTGACCGTTTTGATTATTCACAACGGAAAGAAAAGTGATTTTTATTCCTGGTTTTGTACCTACCAGAGCGGCGCATAAAACTAACCCTGCGACGTAAAGCTTCATGTTGTCTTTGTCGCACTCCAAGAGACACTGTATCTTATTCTTGTTGCACATGCATATATTTATATGCAGCTCGTATTTGATCTTGTATTGTTTTCAACACCTGTGGAATTAACACCTGTATCTACACCGAGCAGGCAAAGCATTCACAATTGTAGGTATTCCATTGTCATTAATCAATTATGATGACGACATGATGGTTAATTGATTGAAAAAATATAAAGTAACAATTTTCCACCACGAAGTCAAATTTGAAAGTATATCACGATCTATCACACCATAAAGTCAAGTCCATAGTTTTTGGATTCCATAGACATTCAGTATTTCATTTCATATTATGCATGTACTAATGAAAATTGATACATTGCATTTGATTTTACAATTGATAATTTTTTTCAGATAGAACTAACCATCTCGAAGAAAATAATTGCATGAATACTATTTCCACACAAAAATTAGCTAGAAATAATAGCCATTCATGAGCCATAACCATTTTATCATCATACCCTATCTATTCGCTATTCTATTTAACCATCTTATTCTATCTACTCATTTTTAGTTTCAGTCTCAAGTGTTTATATCTTCTCTATATTTGTATATGTGATAATTTGTGGATGAAAGTTAATAGAAATTGTGAATTAATAAATTAATCATGTGTCAGTGAAACACGGCTCTCAAGAATAATGAACTTCAAGTCAAGGCTTGTCATGAAGTATTAATTCAAAAGGTTTAAAGAATTTTAGATTCTATTTCATATTATTCACATTATTATTCATTTCATATTTCGCTCATCTGATCTGATGGAGCTTATTTTGTTTTTGTCTAGAAAGTCAACTCTATCATATGTACCGTACAAGGAAGAATATTTTAAAATTCGAAATACTAGAAGTATCAACGGAAAAACTGAAAGTGTTTTCAGACGTTAAAAAGTCACTTGTGAAATATGTATGTATTTATTTTGGGTTTAATGGCTCACAGTGATGATGATGACTAAGATCTACTGATGTCAATAAATGTCTGATAAGATGTTGGGATAAAATAAAGTGCGAGGATATCTCATCATATTCTCTTTCGATTAAGGGAAGATGTCGATCGTGTCCTGTTGTTGATGAAACATTTCAGTATTAATCTGATTACAGAAGAAACCCACGAAACTATAACGTAAATCGTACCCCGATCTTCTGAATGACGATTCAGTGTTCTATCCACTGGTCAAGTTGCCACTGAACTTGGAAATAAATAGATTTTTGTGACTGACATTGATATCAAATGAATGAGGATGAAGTAAATTTCTCCAATCGAAAAATTACATTGTTGCTTCTATATCTTACCGAAAAATTCGCTAGAAATTTGTCTGATTGAGTGTTTGGCCAATTGAGTAATATTATGGTATTATTCAGTGGATTTCGTGTGAAAAAGCATTTTGAGTGTCAGGAAATTCAATAGGGAAGTGTAGTAGGCCTACCCGCGCAACTTTTGGGTTCTTTCACTTGAAACACGCCCATTTGATTAGCATGGGTGTACATCTTTGAAACGCCACAGTTTCTTTATTACTGCACCTACACACACAAAAATTACTTCGTCATGTTCACTGTATTTTTTTCATCATTAAGAGAGCAATAAAACAATTCAAAACATCAACAAATTTAAACTATTTGATGAACAAAAACACCTTGTAATTGCAAGGTCGAAAACTTCTACTCAACCGCTCCGTTCCGCCCACGTTAGTGACTGTAAACTCAAAATATTGCAACGCTCAAATTACGGTGATGCCAAGCGTCTCCCGACTGCTTCTTCTGTGTGTCACGGCCCATACGATATTTTTGTATCGACATGCGCATCACACGTTCAAGGAAGCATCATTAGATCTTATTTCAAAATGGTGTGTTGTGTTCCCGAGTGTCCATTATCAAGCAAAAATTCAACAGAGAGCTTTTACAGATTTCCTACGGATCAAGGAGAGTGTAAGAAATGGATGAAACTTATAAGGTAAGCGCTCACCCGCATT
Organism: Brachyptera risi; assembly: GCA_964007535.1. Lineage (NCBI taxonomy): Eukaryota > Metazoa > Arthropoda > Insecta > Plecoptera > Taeniopterygidae > Brachyptera > Brachyptera risi. The sequence continues at coordinate 22,872,557 of OZ023337.1, forward strand.
TTTTTTTCTTCTTTGAAGAATTCCATTATTGTGCTATACAACACAGCTATGCTTTTACTGTTCAAAACGATCCACGAAAAAACAGGAAACGGAACTGCTTTTCGTCTATCTCTCTCATACGTTCGCTTGGCAACGTTGCAATTACAAGGTGTTTTTGTTCATCAAATAGTTTAAATTTGTTAATGTTTTGGATTGTTTTATTGCTCTCTTAATGATGAGAAAAATACAGTGAACATGACGAAGTAATTTTTTTTCGTGTAGGTGCAGTAATAAAGAAACTGTGGCGTTTCAAAGATGTACACCCATGTTAATCAAATGGGCGTGTTTCAAGTGAAAGAACCCAAAAGTTGCGCGGGTAGGCCTACTACACTTCCCTATTGCAGTCTTCTACAAATCGGAAGACTTATGATTCATTTGAACATTTCAACATGGACCTATTCATCAATAAACTGGAAAATATATTATTTAAAACTGACCGAAATTTTACTAACACAATATTTCAATATATAGAGAGAGAAATATTAACAAACAATTGACGACTAGTGATTGACCCACCCACAAACGTCACAAAACAGAACATCCAATCAAATGGGCTTTGTTATGTGGGAAATTTCACTTTGACCTATCAGAGTATCTCTAAATTCCCACATGAAGTATAGGTCCAGGTGGCTTTTGCGATTAGCCACGCCTATCACTAGTGGTCTATTGAATGATTGTACCTCCATCTGGAATGCAATTGAAACTTCTGATATGTATTGTGTATAAAGGAGGGAAGAAACCTTCATTGTAAGACTTTGAGTTTGATTGATAAAATTTCAACTTTCAACAAATATCAATTATACGGAATAATCTATATTCTATACCATCCTATTACCAATGACCTCTCGGACCACCTCATTCAGCTCGTAACAGCACCAAATTATTAGGAAATAACTTGATGACAAACGGGTGAATATAAAAGAACAATTACGAATAATGATAAGTTGGTTTATGTTGAAAAAAAAACGTAGATACATACATACTGAACGAACACGGAACAATAATAAATAAACCAGCCGGCTAGTGCATGTAGAGAGAATAATTCATTCATCTCATTCCAGGCCCTAATATTTATATCTATTGCCTCGCTTTTACCTTTCAAATACAAAGTTAAATAGTAAGTTAAATACAAATACACTGGAGCGATGTTTATGAAAATTATTATGTAAGTCCACTACCTAGGTATTGTATTGATATTTTCACTGCTAATTTTAGGTTGAGTCGACCTAATATGAAATTCATCTGAATAATCACGAGTTTTGTGAGTTGCGTATATTTTTGTTAAGTGAGAAGTTTTTCCTGTTGGCCAAAACTCGGTTGAAATGTGATCACTTCTTCGGCGCTTTTCGGGACCTCTCAATGACTCTCCGGCATCTGGCGAAGAGCATTGAGCTTTTGTGTCTGGTCGATTAATCCAGGGAGTATTCTAAATTTTGGCAGGCCAATACATACTGACAGACGGCCAACTATGGATATAGGATGTGAACATTATGGAATAGGTCTACAACATCAAATCAAAGGGAAAAGAAAAAGTAAATAGATAATCCAAATGGAAAATGTCAGATATATTCAATGATTATCATTCAAATCGCCTGTAATCTAACCAAACACCTGAATGACGTCAATGCTGAATCTAAAGGTTCAACAATTCATCGTTCCCTGACTCAAACGTAGTGAATATAATAGGTCTATCGCATTCAGTTACGAATTCATAAAATAAGCATTGTCAATTATCACAAACTGTACGTCATTCTTAGTTAAATCACTAATATGTTAAATCATGAATATGTGTCCAATGGTGGAACTATTTCGATCCAGATTGGAGAATACATGAATTATACTCATTCAGAGGAAAAAGAATTTCAGAAAATTGTCACCCTGTAACTATGCTATCTTCTTTCTTAAAAATATTTATAGCAACAGTAATTATTCGAGTAATACAAATTATTGAAGCTCGAACAATATTTTATCTGAACATTAGGGCGATCGAAGAGAATATTTGAATTCAAATATTTGTATATGATTCGTTTTAAGCATTTTTTAAGAGAATCATCTATAGGTTAGTAAAAGATAAAATTGTGATCGGATTTTTTTTTTTTCAAAGGCGTATCGGAAGCAACAAACGAGTTTACCAGGTATCACTCAATTTTCCTACAGAATCATTTTTTTTACAGTATAAGATGTGATGTTCGTAAACTTGCAAAGAGTCCGAATTATTCACAGAGAGTAAATATATCACAAAGTATGGGTTGGAGGAAGATGTGTATTAAAAGCTAAGCTAATTATCCATAGGTGTGGTGCCACAAACTTCTCTTCAGGAAGTGAACTAGGACACATAATTATTGATTGCAGTGTAATGTGTTTCATGACATTTTTATTTCATTCTGATTCCATAGTAGCCAGCTCGTTCAGTGAACAGAAGGGAAATTAAGCGTTATTTTATCTGTATGAGTAATCATCAGATAGACCTAGAACATATGTTTGAGTGGTTACGGGGAGATGTAAAGGTGCTGTTTCACCACAGTTTGTAGAGAATAATGGACGAACTATAAGAGAGGATCAAGGAAAGTTGAATCAATGTTTTTCATTTATCTGAATATCGACTTTATTATTGACCAGTTTTCAAATTGATATAATCTCACATTGAATGCATTGTTTTTAAGATGTTTCTGAATTTGGCTGAGATTTTGTCAACGTATAATGATGATTTTGGCCGAATCAAGCGGAAGTCTTCAACAGTCGTCATATCCGCCATATCCGCCATATCCGCCATAGCCGCTACCATATCCTCCATATCCACTACCTGAACCATATCCTCCATATCCACTACCTGAACCATATCCTCCATACCTGTAAGAAAAGTAACAGTTTTACACATGGTAATTGATCAGAAACCGATCGAATCAGATCGATCTTGACAACGCTTCCGTCACGATTGTGATATTTCTAATACTCATTCTGATATGCATGATATACGTTCATATGTATATATATATATATATATATATATATATATATATATATATATATATATATATATTTTTTTTTTTTATGTAATTGGAGACATCTGATAGCTCTGATATGATGAATGCTACATATTTTTGAAGAAACATAAGCTTGAACCCCCACATAGCATGGCTGTTTATGAGGGTATATGATACATCGTTGAGAAAAAAATAGAGATATTGTAGCTAACGTTATGATGTTACATTGAATTTGATAAGACAAATCCTCACATATATTAAAATATTATCCAAAGACTGACAAATTCTTGTAAAGTATACGAAGTTTTGTTTCACGTTGCCTAATGAAGTTCATACAAATATTCTTTCAATCTTTGTGGTATGAACTATCAATATTGCATGTGGTATAATTAATGATACTTGCGTATGAAATATTGGGATGACAGCTTTCTGTATGTAATAATATCCGTACCACTATAATTATTATGAATCAATGAGCTCTAATTTTTTTCGTATAATACTTTGAGCCTATTATCATCCATCTGGAAATGGGGAAAAAATTAAACCAAAATATTTCTTCTCATTAATTTCCGCGTACCAGCGAAATAATTAGAAAAGTTCGAGGCGTGGAGGAATTCAACAAGAATGATTGAGAACATTCAAGAACTTGCCTTAGTTGAGGTCAATTTTGTTGAACACGTCAAGATAAAATTATGAATTATATAAGTCTTGTCGTTTAGCAATATCGAATTGACATGAAATTGACGCCATTTCGAATAAAAGTGTAGCTTGGCAAAAGAACTACAAGATTTATGATAAGACTACTAAAATACTAATATATAAGCCTACTAATACGACTACTAAAATAGTAGTAATATACTGATAAATAAATTAAATGGATGAATTCAATTTCTCCAAAGTGGTCAAACTGATCGACCATAAGGCTAAAATAGACCGCATAGACTAGGCGGACCGAAGAGCTAAATTATACATGCCTCTGTTTGAAATAAGGACTGTTGCACCACTGATGCCTCAGTAATCATGCAATAACTGCTGATTGAGGTGTACTTGCACTTCTGTTAATGGTGTGTTAATAATTGAAGATGGATAATAATTTAATCGATCAACTGGTAATTAATAACGTATCATTAACAACGTATATAATCCAATCTTACCCATTGGTGGGATAGTTACTTCCATAGCCGCCTCCATAACTAGGCTTGGACTGATACCAGTTTGACGGATAAGTCGTGGAAGGATACGTTTGGGGCGGGTAAGTTTGGGGTGGGTAAGTCTGGGGTGGGTAAGTCTGGGGTGGGTAAGTCTGGGGTGGGTAAGTTTGAGGTGGGTAATTAGTCTGGGGAGGGTAAGTTTGGGGTGGGTAATTAGTCTGAGGAGGGTAAGTTTGAGGCGGGTAATTAGTCTGAGGAGGGTAAGTTTGAGGCGGGTAATTAGTCTGGGGCGGGTAAGTCTGAGGAGGGTATTGTTGACTCTGTGACTCGGATTGGCTTTGTTGACCTGGCCCTGCTTGAGTCTGTGATTGTTGTTGTTGTTGTTGAGCGGGGGCGGTGGCGGGTGCTGGAGCGGGGGCGGGGGCAGGCGCGATGTCACGTCTCAGACGAGCTCCCTCAACGCCTACCTGCAACTGCAACACGAGAAGTGTGTTGATGTATGCGAGCACTAAGTGATGCAAACACGTACTTATGCATGAAAGGTATCGACTATACTAACTACCAACTAACCTTAAACTCGACCATCTTGAGAATCAACTGTTACAAATAACTACTGTGATAAAAATCCATCATCCCAAACGTCTACATTTTGAGAAAACTGCACATAAGTTTGAGTGAGGGGTTTGGTTCCTTTCCTGCACTAATTGATACTTCCTATCATCGAAAATACATTTATCTCTAATCCAGCCTGAAGTAATCGACTCTACAAAAAAGAAGTGATCTCACATTTTAGAATATTTTTTATCGAACATTTTAGTTCTTTTACAGTAAAAGTATTCCATCACACATCACCTTCACCATTGAGTAGGCCCAAATGGCTGATTAGCTGATCAGTTATTAGATGAATATCAAGTTTGAGAATACACCACTGTCATTTCGCAAATGGACTGAGTTTTTAGGTAAAATGTATAACTAAAATCTACAAATTTCCAGCATGGCCATGGCGGTCGTCACTCGTCTGCTGGGGTAATTAAAAAAAAAATGGTATTTTTAAAATTAAGTCAGTTCCCAAACTTGTTATTCCATTTCGTAAATTGGAATACCCGATAACTTTGAGACTCTGGCTGTTCTATTAAACGTTGAATTCAAATGAAATGTGTAACAATACCAAATTATCACTATACCCAACAACATTTTTATGTTGCCTTACATAAGATGTATGTTATCTGTCATCTTTTGAAATCACCTTATGTATTTACAAATGTTCGTCCGCACACAAGAGAACCAAGCTCTTACGCGGACTATGCTCATTTTTTTCATGCAAACTATATACAAAAAAAAAAAAAAATCGAGTCTTTATATTTATACTAATATTTACTGTACATATGTATCTTGATTCGTTTGTGAATAAAAAACCATTTTCATTCTTATTTATATTATTTATTTATGTTGATTTCTCGATTTCTTTTTCTTCCTGAACACAGGGATTCATAAGTAACCCATGTAAAACTTGTGCATCACTCTACCACTGTACCTACCAGTGCGGCGCATAAAACCAACCCTGCGACGTAGAGCTTCATGTTGTCCTTGTTGCACTCCAAGAGACACTGTACCTTCTTCTTGTGGCACATTCATGTATTTATATGCAACTCTTATTTGATCTTGCATTGTTCTCGACAACAGTATAATAAACACCTGTGTCCACAACTATCAGTCAAAGTATTCATAAATTAAATATTTTGATTAAATTATGAAGACGTGTTTCAATAATTGAATAATTATCATTATTATTGATAATTATGACATACCGGAAGCTCATGGAACGGAAGAATATAGAAATAAGCACACCTGACACTACAGAACGATTTTTTGAATGTGTATTATATTACAATTTGCTACAATAAAATCCTCAATTAATGTGTATACTATTTTCATTTCACCTATACATACTATAGTCTTGGATGAAATTATATATGTTATCAATATTGAAGTACTTTAGAGACAAGTTGGCAATATTTTACATTTGATATCGAATATCATGTGACTACAGGTATTTAAAAAAAGGTTCAATCAGAGTTTGGGCGATTCATCTGATAAATGGAATGACTAATGAATGAATACCGTTCAGTCAATAGTCCAAAAAATGCCAGAAAATCTTGAACACTTATTCTAGAACACATGAGTACATTTCATACGACGCTGACTTATTTGTCGTCTTTACATTGCCTTGAACATATCATCATTCTTTTCTGATATATCACCATACTTTCGATTATTTGCTCTAGCTCCCTTTTATTCACACACTACAATCATTTTGAATCTTGAATTTTCGATAATTTGTATTTTCAATTAACAAATGTCTTCTGGACCTAGCTGTGCTGTGAGATATAGTGTATTTCAAATGTTTTTGCTGAGACGGCTGGATCAGTGGCTAGCATGTCGAACTGTCATTTGGGAGATAGAGGTTCGATCCCAGCAAGGTCGACCATCAACAGAGGTTTTCGTGGTTTCCCCTCAATTTTTTGGTTCATACTTGGATGGTTCATACTTGGACCATACTTGGTCGTGAACAACAGTTCACTTAAGGTACTTAACAACAGTTCACGACCCTCTCCACTATCTATAGAAGCATATAAAAAAAAAAAACATTTTATCTCATCTTCCCACTATTTCATTCATTATTCATCGACGTCAATAGATCTTGATCATTATCACAAAGCATCGTTAATCCCGATATAAATGAAACAAATGTATGCAAAATTTATTTTTAATCAGCTTTGATTGCTTGTGTTTCCAATTGGATAATCGACTTTTCTTTATAGTAGTGAGTGTTAGAAACTTGTCATGTTATTGGGCGTAGCATGGAACCAACAAAGAATATTGCTCATGATTTCCGTTTAACGTTCCCCCTTCATTAAATGAGTGAAAAGAAATCTGTGTTATAAAGCAAAGCAAGCTTTTCTTCCGTTCGTTAATGCGTTCTCTTCCTTCCTCTCACCACCCTTCCTTTCCCACCGCACATCCATGTCCTATTAACAACCACACCCCTTAAATATACGACTCTTACAATACTACTCTGCTTGCCTCAACAAGTAACCTCAACGACAACACAATTTCTAGTTTCCGTTTTTCTTTCTCCTTCTCTCTCTCACACGCAATCTCTCGCTTTCTTTGTCAGACTGAAAAAAGGGAATATTATCTGACAAGAAAGGGAAAAGTTAACAAACCGCATAGCCAAGTTGTTAAGAACTTTCTCGAGGCACGGCCCTCTAACTTTTTATCTTTTTTTTTTTTAGTTCAAATCAAGGATGGTGGTTTAAATCACTACACTCTGTCCACTAATCTTGTTATTGCGAGATTCACGGCGCCGTGGAATCAATGGGGTTATGATTGATGATGCGAGCAGCCAATAAGAAAGTAGTTAGCCAGCTTACATCTGAATCCACAATCAGCTGAAATCAACTCATGCATTAAAAGATGAAAGCGGCAAATTACAGGTAAATTCCTGTATCCGTTTTGTTAATCAACGGAAATTGGAAAACATTGCGTAGTTGAATTGTGTCGTCTCAAATCTCCAAGCGAAGATATCAAAACACAAAATAAAAAGTATACTGATCATTAAATAGCAGTACTCAAGAATTTCGAGGATTCAACATTCCTCATAGACCGCTATGGTCTGATAAAGTACTTAAATGATTAAGTAGCTTTTCCTGAAATACGGCTTTCCATAATTAATATTTAATGATACATTTATTTTCGAATTGGAGTTATTCAATAATACGCTGTCATTTCTCATGGCTATAATGTATACTTGTATTCACGAACAAATAAGGTCGTCTACCAACATAACAAAACAAAATTTCACAGTCAATTCTATAACTGTGATTTTGTCAATGGTATTATGATGTTTGAGCACGAAGTTAACAAGAAACTGAAATAAACTGAATAATTTCAATATGAAACTAAGAAACTACTTGGTACAATAATTTCAAAAGCGTTAAATTCTCAAAGTTGCAGCGATATTACAAATAATTGTCGAAGTTTTCATGATTATTCAGTTGGTATACGACCCAGTTTTCTCGTGAACACATGAAAGGTGAAGAGATTGGAGTTAATATAAGCTTCGACAAAGAATATTTCAAGAAACGTGAGTATTTGCTTGCTATAGACGAGGACGGAAACGAAAGTAAGGAGTGAAGGTTTACATAAAGCGGAAGGTGTATGGCAAAGTTTGCGCTCGTTGTGGACTTTTTGTGGAATGGGTTCATAAGCATCGTTATGATATGAAATATGGACAGTAGTACAGTCGTGAAAAAAAATATATAGCCAGAATATACATTTACACAAACATGACGGTGCAATTCCCATATACATATATATATATATATATATATATATATATATATATATATATATATATATATATATATATATTAATTACATCACGTTTTTCCTCTGAAGAAGTGACCGGGAAGTATCCAGAAACGTCGAACTCATCATTATATCAAATAATATTACATTTTGATTTGTCTTTGTATTTTATTTTACGCGTCGAATCCCTGGAAATTTTTGAACATCAATATATATATATATATATATATATATATATATATATATATATATATATATATAAATATATATATATATATATATATATATATATATATATATATATATATATATGTGTGTGTATTTTGATATTTCAACTTTTGAGATGCTGGTCTGAATGAATACGTAGAAATATGTTGGATTTCTTTTGTGCTCCATTAAATAATATAACTTGAAGAAATCCAATTCTATTTGTTGTCAGAGTTGATGTAGCGTAAAAAGCGCTACTATTCTTCATAACGGAATAACCATTGTCATAAAACAACTTTTAATTGCCAGTTATGGGTACTCTCACGTTTGTAAATTCTACAGAAAAAAAATGAATATGATTGAACTTCAGAACATCAGAAGTGATATTCCTTTGAGAATGTCTTCAACTTATGTTGAAAAATTCAATTACATCAGTTTTATATTTTTCCATTCACAGTCAACCAGCTCTGAACTTTTAATCAGTGTTGCTATTTGATCCCGATATTTTCGCTCGATTCGATATCGAATCGGAATATTCGACAACTCTGAAATAAACGGAATTAAACTCTCAAAAACGGAATGTCGCCATATTGGCCTATTCGGCAGCGTTTACTAACACTTATTTTAAAACATGGTCAAGTCTCAAGATTTCCAATCTCGCGTTCTAGTTCCAATATATTATTTCCATCAATATCTGTTGGTGACATTTTCAATATTGTTGTTAGAATCATACACAAGTCTACATTTTATACATCTTCATTTTCTAAATGAGTGCATTACCCTTTTGTCAACCTTCGAATATATATATATGAAAAAAATTAAGTCATCCTGAAAAAAAGAGCAAGAGACGACATGTGAGTGGAGCGCATTATTCAAAATGAGAAGATTGTATGACAAACGACTGACAAAGTGAAATAATATAAATGTGAAATAAAATAAATGAGATATTCGCCAAGACGTATGAGATTCGCTTTAGAATGGAGAGTAGCAATTGATATTGTTCACAAAGGCACGGAGTGTTGGCACTAGACTATGTCTTTCTGTGATACCGTAAATACGGATTTGAGGTAGGAGAGTACATCGTACGATTGCGTCACATAAAATAGTTCAATAGATAATTTGATTACGGAAATAAATTATATCAAAGCACATTTATTACAATTTTTTTACCGACTATGCGTGGAGTGCGTGTACACATTTGTTTTCTACTTCTAGTGCGTATAATATCAGTATTTTCACATAAATGGTGAACCATTTCAAGAATTTTAATTCAGCTTGATCGACCAGTGTGTGTGACCGCAACCGGTTATTACCACTTTTTCATTCCACTTTCATTCATGTGAAAAAAGTGGTGGAGAAAACGTGGATTATACATCCTGCGTTAGATTGGTGAACCATGTTTTGGGCAGAGTCTGTCGCGGCTGTTTGACTTGCTGATTATGTAATATAATATTCTAATGTTGACGTCGTTCGAGAACGTCAGATATTCCAGAGAGGTGAAATCTGGATACGACATTTCAATCATTTCTCTGCCTTTATTCCTTCTCACTTCCCAGCCATTCAGCGCGTTTCCTCGAATTAGCATACATTGAAACATTTCAGATCGTGTTTCATTGAAACTCTAATTGAAACAGTACTACTTATTTCACGTTTATAACTCGGAATAATAATATTTCGGTATCAAGAGTGCATGGGAGTAGATTTAGCGGAATATCAGGGGGGGGGGGTGTTGCATGAATTTTTAAGAGTATGAGATACTGAAATTCTAATACAGAAGAAAACGAGATATTGTTGGTACCTCCAAAATGATGTGAAATTGAATTATTGACTCTGGATTCTGGATTATTTATACAGTTCAAAATAAATATTGCCCCCTGTGTACCTGTAAAATTCAAAGTTGAATAATTCCTCGTTATTAGATTTATTCATTGAAAGTTTTTGAAAGATTTTTCATTGAAATATTGAAGTTGTGAATATTGGTATAATAAAGATTTATATATAGAATTTGTATATATCTTGATACTGTTCTGAACTTATCAACAGATACGTTTTTTTTGTTCCATCGACGCCTTCGCACTCTTAGCATTCATATTTTATTAATTCATAGCTGAGTGAGATAATAAATAGTAAGTACGATGTAGTATCACATTTAGCTCTGTAACCAAATCTGCATATTGGAGTTAATGGAGGTTTGAAAATGAATGTGAAGGTAGTCATTATCTCAGTTTAAATAGGTCTAATCGTATGTATTTTCTCTGTTTGTTCTAGGTAAGTGCTGGTTCATAATTTGACTCAACTCTCACTTGGTCATCATGTAGTTATCATTTGGACATCGTTTGGACATTATTTGGTCATCAACTATACTGTAAGTTATTATCATCAACTGAACTCTCATTGGTGCTGGTTTATCGGTTAACTTGACTATCACTTGGTCATCATGTAGGCATCATTTGGACATCGTTTGGACATCATTTGGACATCATCTGGTCATCAACTATACTGTAAGTTATATCATCAATTAAACTCTTATTAGTGCTGGTATCAGTTAACTTGACTATCACTTGGTCATCATTTGGACATAGTTTGGTCATGGTTTTGTCGTCAACTAATACGACTATGATGTAAGTTTTGATACCATAAATTGGACTCTGAACTATCATTTCATTTTTAGTCCTTCTACATCTCCGTATCTGCCAGCCGCAGGGAGGGTGTTAAGGTATGGTGTGAGGATCCGTTCTATAGAGGGAAGGGAAAGGAAAGGGTGAATTGTATGCGTGGCAAGATGCCAAACGTAAAACTGTGGCTAAAGCTCTTAAGTACCTCATTCTCTTCGATCCTTCCTGAATCCTGTAGCTTGTATAATAAAACTCTCATATTTGAATTTTCACCTAAACTACACACGCACAATATATGTTACTTTGGTTCTAACATGCACAATACACACACCTTGACTCAAAGCTACATACGTGCAATATATGTATCTTGGTTCAAGGCTATCTATATACTCACGCATTTACGAAATGTGTGCCATTTTCAGTGAGTGGTGACTTCAAACGAAAGTCCTGAAATAATGCTAATAGCTCGTAGGATTAGATGGAAATGATAGAAGTTTTCAGGGTTGAATGAAAGAAGCATAAAACGTATTGAACAAAATTAGCTGATTCTAGATTGGAAAGGAGGCCTTCAGATTTCTCATCCATTGAGGGTGGTGAGATGATGAGGCTTGTCGGTTTCTGGCGGTGGGAAACCAATCACGCTGATTTGTATTCGCACTGGATATATTTTTGCATTTGGTAGATTTGGATTTTCACTGAACATATTTTTTTTAACACATATTTATGATGGTTAGCAAACAAAATTCATTCTGACCTGATGCGAAGCCAAAAATAAAACGTCGACCTGGTTTCATAATATATATATATATATATACACATATATATATATATATATATATATATATATATATATATATATATATATATATATATATATATATCTTCTTTCTCATTCCTGAACTCACTCTGTGACAACAACTATGTAGATCAGAAATGTCACGAAATATTCAGAATGGTGAAACATGCATAATCTTTTTCCGGTGACCTAAAAGATTTCAGACATTACCTTTGACCCACAGCAAATTTGTGAAAATTTAATTGGGGGCATATGAGACCATAGTTTGCAGGGTTTGGTGTGAGCACAGCCTTCTTTATTCAAATCATTCATTTCTTATACTGCCCTTTCACTCGGGCTATTTGGACGGGTTCGCGCATATTTGCTCGCGCAGGCAAAAATGACGTCATGGTCTGGTATGTACTGCACCCTGGTATCTAAAGTTCCAACTTCGAACAATTGTCATTCTTTTCAACTGTCATTCTTGTCACAATATTCTGTCAATTTCTCGCGACGTTATTGAGGTTATGTCATATCTACATTTTGGCGAGGGCCTATAGACTTACCCAGATTTAGACGTGAACGATATTTATGTTGACCCAAGCAATGAACATCATTCAAGAACTTGTCCCGGTGATATTCCGGATTCATTATATTATTGAATAAAATCTTTCATATCATTCATCATCATAAACAAAGTTACAAGTTGGTGAACTCGCGAAGTCACGGCCTAATAGAATGCGTGCGTAATTTAAATTATCTTACGGAAATTCCCAAAGTTATTCGTATTTTCGCAGATATGACACTTCAAACAAACTGATTTACTTGAACATCTTTGGAAAGTGACGTCATGGTCTGGAAACAACGGCACCATCGGCGATTTTGTGAACTAAAATAATTGGACATCGGTTAACATGGGAAGCATATTCCGAGTGAAAGGGCAGTATCAGAGAAGAATGATTTGAATAAAGAAGGCTGTGGGTGTGAGCATTCATTCGATGTACTCAGAAAACAACAAATAAAACAATAAAAACAGGAAGGCCTCAAATTTATCATCCATCCAGTGGTGGTGGGGGTTGTACGTTCTCACGAATGGATAATTAATCAATCATCTCGATTCGATTCTTATTTTGGATATATGTTTTTTCCACACTGAATTCATTGTTTTTTTCATAAAATTCATAATAATTAGAGAGAATGAGCGATCATGCCACTAGATCCGAGTTGAAAATTGAATTTTCGATTTTTAATTTCGATTTCATGAGATTTTTCTCATTTGTTTTAACTATGCATTTTCCTGATTCTTAGGATTAAAATGTCGATCCAAATTCGATAACACATATAAAATCGTTTTTCGGAGCCCTGTATTATTTTATGGCTTGTTCATTCACATCCCAACAATTTTCGAGTTGGTTTTTGATGTGCATCAGACAAAGTGTTAAGAGTTTAGCCCTCAACAAATAAAAGCGGGTGTTGAAAGCCCGGAAATTTAGGGATAAATATTGAGTTTTAACGACGCACTATACTGATGGCCACGATTTTTTAGGGATATATCCATACCAAATTGCTGATTTTCTTGAAATGAGAAAAGACCATTAGATTTATCGCCCGTTTGTAGGTGATGGGGATGGGACTTTTTTGTGGTCAAAAAATGATTCTGCTCATTCGATTCCAATTTCAAAAACCAATGTCTTCACTGAATATATTGTTTATGGACCATATTCGTGGTATTTCAAATGGACCGATGATTTCGGAAACAAAGATTGAAATTTTGAGTCAGTTTGATTAAATTTCCAAGTGTTCTCCACATCTTAATTATCCAGGGTCAAAGGTCACGCTTTATAATATTCAAGATTATCGTAAAATGATGATTTATTAAGGATATGAATTCTGTCTGAACTTCGATCCAGAGTCGTCACATGCTCGGTTGAGAAAAAAATAGAAAGCTTCTGTGAAAATAGATCAAAATTCAGTGTTTGAACCCGACCACAGATGATAATCACTGATTTCTTACAAATAGAAATTGAATAACAATTTTTTTTTAATAAAATCGAAACTTGATACAAAATCATTGTTCCCCAATTAAGGTTATATGGACATATTTCTGAATAGATTATACGTTCTTAATCTGAATTCCACCTAAAATTTCTTATCTGAAGTGTCGTCACAAATTCTATGCTGGAAACTACGTCAAAATTGGATTTTTGACCACACCATTTCTGAAATTCTATAGCTCATTCATAACATTATGAATATGTTTTACGAACAATTTATTCAGTGAAAAACGAATATAGAATTGGAACAAAATTTGATTATTCAATTGTCTTCTCCCAAAAAAGTCCCCTTTCCCTCATCCTCAAACGGGTGGAAAATTCAAAGAACTTCTTTCTTTCTGAAATCATAGAAAAATTTGATTACGTCATAGAATTCGTGATATAGATTTCGTCCGATAGATTTCGTGCTTGCGTCACTAAATCCCCTCAACACTTGGCATCTCAAACCTGATTTTTGTTATTACATGTGGAAAGGATATTTTTTCAACGAATTTGAGTGAGAATGGTATATTATTTATTGGTGATTAGGAATGAGTATGGTTCATAGGCCCACATTTATCAGGTTGAGAACGAGTAATTTGAGTTTTGGAATATATGATATGATATGGAATGATATGATATGGAATTTTGATACATTCTTCAGTTGTCACGAGAATTTATGGGCCCCACCAGTACACGAGTTTCTCTCTTTCTCCATAATACATATACACGTGGCTATAAGTATACGTTGGCCTGAATGTTGAAAGCACCATTGTTTTTCTCTACGCAACAATTAGAAAAGCTAATTTTCTTGGATTTGACTAGTGTCTTTTTAATGAACTGGCTTCATACCAAACTTGCGTGTGCTCGAAGTTTAAAATGAGTTAGCTGTAACAGCAGCTGTTTCATCTCTTAATTGCTCAAGGGCTTTCGTATTTACTTGTTTCAAGTTTTAATTGAAGAAAGAAAAATCATTGTAGAATCAACATGAAAAACGGTGGAAAATGCATTTCCAAGTGCAATATGACCAACGAGCGAGTGGTTATAAAAACTCTCGACATTATAATATTTCTCTCAAATGTTATTGTTGAAATTTGTACGCAATTTATTCCATCAGATGAACGTAGAGATAATTCTATTTCGGATACTGGAAATGAAAGGGCCTGCATTTTTCATATGAACGGCATACAGATCAGACAAAGTATGCAATCAATTATCCGAAAATTACCCTTTGAATTTTTGTCATGCAATAATGGGTTGGGTTTTTTTTTCGTGAAAAATCCAAAACATAATTCCAAAATTCGAATTACTCCTTTCCAACATAATAAATGTGAGCCTATCATATATTGTAATCGATTGAAACAATGAGTTTTAACTTCGTTGAGGGCGATCAACAAGTTATCTGTATAGCGAGGGCGGTGGCTTGATAGTTTCATAATGAAGATATGCACATTGCAATAGAGTATACATTTCCTATTAATATCTCGCTCATCTTACAACGTGTATGTGAGTTCTCCTGTTCATCAGTTTCACTGTTAACCACTATCAGCGCACGTACAACTCCCCATGTCGAATATCGATCCCCAATTAGCAAGCAATTAGGGTGGGTACATGTTTATTTTCATTTTTCAAATCGGTGACATATTTTTTTTATCGACATCGAAGCTTGATATAAAATTACTGATTCCCCAAGGCTATGCATAAAATGTGAGATCGATCGGATGGGGCACCACATAGTCGATCTTACCACTCCAAAACAAATCAACCATTTTACCACAACAATCAAATTATTATGGTGATCTCAAATTGGTTCATAACGTTTAGTTTTCATTATTGAATAGTTTTATTTATCATTTTCCGACTGATGTATTCAGCTCATAGGTCTAAAGACTTTTTTATTTTGAGATTTTATTTCACACACGCGATCCACATGTCAGACGAGTTGATTGATCGGCAATCAAGTTCAGATTAACACTTGGAACAAGTCAGAATCAACTGTATGATAGTTTTGGATGAGCGAAGCGAAAACTCAATTTCATCGTACTCGAAAAAAGGTCCTTTTCTTTTTTTTGTTTTTTTCTTCTTTGTTTTTTGCCTCCCATAGATCGAACGAAATGAAAAATCCATTTGACGTACACAAGTGTTCTTATTTAATTTGATACTGTATAGTTTTGGGGAGCAATCGGTTGCACCACTTCTGAGAAACCTCAATTCAAAGACTTTAAAAATCTCATGAGAATAACCCAGAGAAGAAAATTCTTGAAAAATATTTTCTTTGGGAGAAATCAGATTGTCATGGAATTTCAATATGATAATGATACGCATCATTCTGAACTTTCACTCAAATTAGATCAGCCGTTTTGATGTAAGAAAATACAAAATGTAATGTTTGCAAGATACCAATTATATCCAAACATCAAGTGTCAACAATTAATTGAAAACGATTGAGACAAGGCCTTCTTTATTATTGAAGAAATTGATTAGAATGAGTAATGATTGAAATAGGAGAGCAGTGACGTAATTGTTTGGATCTCAAGGTGGATGTAACCAACCAAAGATATTCCAAAAAAATAAATATATCAAAGATATGTGATAGTTCATACATCAACGTGGAAACACCTCACGCGTTTTCTCAGTATATAGGTAATGTCTTCGAATAAATGCATTGGTGTGGAAATCTTTCCAATTCATATTCATCGAAATATTGCGTATTGTGTAGATCAAGAGACAATTTTGAAAAATAATCAGAGTGAAATTATCTTTCTCAAGAAATTGTGCAAGCCATCATTCCGTGTATTAAGTATGTACGACCAAGTTCAACCGGTTAACAAAGAGTGAAATGAGTTTGGCGTTCTCCATTCTTATAATGTCGAGACCTTACATTACATGACAGGAAACTTGTATTGCGTTCTTTAACCACGTTGTTGGTTCATAAAAGCGACACCAGTTTAATGAGTGGCTATAGTATACCTTTCACATCAAGCTGATACGCACAACAAAACTTGTGGCTGAAGCTCTCTGAAAAAAGAAATGAAATGGTTTTTAGTCAGTACTAGACCAACTTACATGGCGTGATGAAAACAAAGAGCATCTACTGTCTAGATTCCACGTATTTCACTGTCCCGTGTGTAGGTCGGTCTCATAAAAATGCTGGAAAAGAGAGCTCAGTGTTGACTTGATACCATTTAGCATTCTATCTATATATCTTTCTTCCCCTATCTCTCTCTTCTTCTCTCTCACACTCACTTCAGTTTCTTCATCACGGATCGTTTGAACTCTATCCATCGTGAATCTATTGGGAATCAATTACTTTCTCTCTTATTTGTTCAGTATTAGACTTGTATGAGATGATTTCGTTGAGCTAGAAATACTTCTCTGATGAATATCATCCTTGGTGATTGTTTTCTTGACTATCCACACCATCTGTTATTTGTTTTGGGGTACGAATTCATGGGTGACGGTTTATAAAAAAAAAAAAAACATATCTCTTCATGGCCTTATGCGGTAAGGAACTCGTTACTGCAGACTTGAGCCACCAAGTTTTGCTTGCCAGAGAAGTTCGGGTTCATAGTTACCAGAAGATTAAAACTAATTTGTTGGTTCTACATCATTAATGTACACTGAATTTTAATTGGATGGGGAAAGTGAAGACTTGATCTACAAAGCTGAAAAGAAAACGTTCTTTGTTCGCGCTCTACAGGTAAAACGAGAGTACAAATTCAGTTGAAACTTGGCATACACAAGATTAGTGTCATCATCAAATTCGATATTATATAGTTTTGAGGCGCAATCGGTTTGCATCACTCCTGAGTAAAAATTATTCCGAAGTTTTAAAAACTCGATTTTAAAAATCAGATTAATACAGAGGAGAGAATTTGTGAAAAATTATATCCTTTGAATGAATTCAAATTTACAAGGAATTTCAGTATGATGATAATTATGTATTTCATTCCAGAGTTTGACATCCATTAAATCAGCTGTTTCCATGGAGAAAAATTAAAATTTGATTTCCTCTATCAACTTGATTTTATCTAATTTGATTTGATTTGATCAGTTGAAACTATTAAGAGACCCATGAAGAATTCGAGTAATATGTATAAGCAATTGAATTATGAAACGATAAGAATGGATAATTAATGGAATATGAAGCCAGTTAGATGATTCTTCTGAACTCAATGTGCTTTTCACCACATTTCATAGGGATATACCTATAAAGCTCATCCATCAACGCATATGTTGCGTTTTCCTAGTTCAACAATATATCACGTGCAAAAGGATTTGTTCTACGAAGTTACAGTATTGGTCTACACACCTAAATCACAAACCTACCTCACTAACCACTCGACCATTTCGCGTCTATATAAAGTACACCTTGAAGTTGGCTGTTCATAATTGTTCAAAGTGTCCAAATTCTTCACAGGAACGATTCTTGCATGCTGGAATCGAACTCACACCCAACTGAATTTTAATTTCTAAATCAATGCACACGGGGGAGAGACATTGTTGATTCCCAATTCTTGTCAACATTTCTACAATTCTGATCGATTGACTTGAAAGACGTCGATAACAATTGAATAAATTGTCGCATAGCAATCAACCCTGTTGAGAATATTCCAGTTACTCTTATGTTATTAAATAATTTGTTCAATTGATTTTCAGTAGGATATTATGTAATGGATTAGTGGCACAACAGGTGAGGTGTGGATTCATCGATGGCTGGAATTGAAAATATGGATTCCACCACAGGATCTGGAATAAAAAGTGAGCATTATTCAGGAAAGTGTATAATTATTTTGAAAGAAAGAAAATATTCAGTAGCTCCAGTCCAAACAACCAGTCAAAAACGAATTTGAGATTGAAAAGTAAAATTCTGAAAGGAAGAATTTTCAAAAATGATCACGAATTCGAAGCTCACTTAAGGACTTCGAGAATAATTAGTCTGATTAATCTTAGGGTCTTAGGTGAACGAGTTTAATCGAGAAGATATTCCGACAGTATTTATATATTCTCAACTGACGGAATATTGTAAAAAAATTTCGTTTACCACGTCAACGTGGCCAGCTCGTCCACAGATCGCGTTACTCGTAGGCGCTACTAATCTCACATACTGACACTCCTCTGTCTGCATATCAGATCCGTCTGAAATCTACTGTCGAATCTGCCTGACGGCTGGTGATGAAGCTTTAGTCACCCCTTGCAAGTGTAAAGGTTCGATGGCGTTTGCACATCCCTCTTGCAACGACTATTGGCTGACTACGCGAAACACTGCTCGCTGCGGCATCTGCAAGCACTACTACAAGGGTAGGAAACCAAGTAGAGGTTCAAAACAGTTGTTAGTACGCTACTGGCACGTTTTTGTGATGGTGGTACTGGATTTGTATGACTTTCTGGGAGAGGTGAGCATGCTATTAAAAGTTATCACAACGCTGAAACTGGATTTTTATGGATGTGATGACATTTATCTCCTTAATTTGAGAGAAAACTGGAAAACCTAATCTTAATTTCGGAAACTGGAATGTTTATCTTCTCCATAGACCATGAGTCATGACGTAAACATCTCCGATTCTGTATAGAAACCTGATGAGAATGTAGTGATGTCCATGTCACAACACAGAAAAAGGGTCAGTTCCGGTCGGGGACAAATTAGTCAATTTTAATTTCTGGAATGAAGATAACGATTTCAAATTTTCTCCAAAATTGGGAAAAATAAATATCGTCAATATTCGTTAAAATCCAGTTTTGGGGTTGTGATATCTTCCAAGTGTCTGAGTATTGCGCAACAAGCTACTAACTATGGTACCCATATGACGTCGTCTCGTCCGTAGTTTACCATTCACTCATTGATTGATTACTTGACGTGACGTCATCTGGTTCGAACTGCGCGAACTTGGCGCGTTTTCGTACACGCTAATGCGACACCTTGAATATTATATTCAGTACCGTGGTTTGTGACAAGTGCAGCTGACAGAGAAACAGAAGTAATTGCACCTGGAGCTACGAAATTGTTGTGGCTTATATTAAGCCTAATTGCAGTTTAAGCTGTTTTTATAACTCATACCAGAGAGTATGTTAGTGTATTCAATATACATATATATATATATATATATATATATATATATATATATATATATATATATATATATATATACATATATATATATATATATATATATATATATATATATATATATATATATGTATATATATATATATATATATGATATATATATATATATATATATGTGTATATATATATATATATATATATATATATATATATATATATATATATATATATATATATATAAATATATATATATATATATATATATATATATATATTTATGAATATATATATCATATATATATATATATATATATATATATATATATATATATATGTATATATATATATATATATATATATATATATATATATATATATATATATATAAATATATATATATATATATATATATATATATATATATATTTATGAATATATATATCATATATATATATATATATATATATATATATATATATATATATGTATATATATATATATATATATATATATATATATATATATATATATATATATATATATATATATACATATGAGAGTATATAAAGTATGTTTTGTGATATTCTTCGAGCTGGTTTCTATCTAATTCATGATTGTATGTTTGCATTTCTTCATTTGATCTACACTTGGGAAATCAAAAACAGTGAGATAAATGGATACATTATTTGTTATGTTCTTCCCAACATAAATATCGACTCATATCAGAAATGCCCGCACACAATATTTAATTCTTAAGCGGGCTTCTTTTCTACTTTTTTTATTTTGCAATATTGATCTAAATATATTTGGTTCACTTCATCACTGTTTGTATTGCTCACCTGTCCTCTTGTTATGTGAATAAGATGAAGCATAAAAAGGTTCATGAATTGAATTGGACTAAACAATATTGAGGTGGATGTAGCGTCAAACGCCTTGTGGCTAGGCAACTTGGACGCAAGATGTGACCTACATAAATGCACACGCGATTGCAATAGAGTTGCAAAGCGGACGACCCCCAACAGAGTTACTGCTCGTGTTACAATTAAATTAAACACATCAACTACAATACCAAGTTGGACATTACGAGCAAAACTGATTATCATGAATACACTTATATGTACTCACCAAACAAAAAAAGACTGGAATGGAAAGAGAAAAGAATGTGTCAGGAGCGAATGAAAGTTCGAAATTGAAATCTCTCCATTTACAATATGGCGATGGTTGACATTAGCTGTGGTATTTTAGAAAAATCATGTCATCATGAGTGAATTGCATGTGAACTGTTTATTTCCATGAATAATACTGGGAAAACGCAGCATGTGAATTGTGAAATGAGCGAGATAGGGGTATGGAATGTGGGCCCACTCGAAAGTTATATACACCACTTGATTTTAAAACCATCAAGTCACGGCCTCAATGCTTTGTTTGGTATACCAGTTGATTATTTTAATCGTTTTCAGCTACAGTTGGTTTCACGTGTTGATCATTTCAATCGGTTCAATTTATCGGGAAAATGCCATTGTGATGATTTTCTTCAAAATGGCCGATCCAATTTATGCAATAATTGGATGAGCGTAGCGAAGACTCAATTTCACTGTACTTGAAAAATCGAATGTTTTTTTTTTCGCGCTCTACAGGTCAAACAGAAATTCAGATCCTGATGAGACTTGGCACACACATGAACCCCTATCTGACTTGATGCTGTATAGTTTTGAGGCGCGATCGGTTGAATCACTTCTGAGAAAACTCATTCCAAAGTTTTCAAAAATCTCATTAGAATAACCCAGAGGAAAACATTCGTGAAAAATATTTCATTTGAGAGGATTCAAATTCTCAGAGAATTTCAATCTGATAATGATACACATTATTCGGAACTTTCACTCAAATCGGATCAGCCGTTTCGATATAAAAAAATTTATAATGTCATTTGTGTTAATTATTCAAAGCTATTAAGATACCTATCAAATCAAAGCAACAAGTGTCACCACTTGATTGTAAACTATTAAAACAAAGCCTTCTTTATTATCATATGAATTATTAATGGAAAATAAGATGGCAGTGATGTAATGGTTTGGATCTCAAGGTGTATATATATATATATATATAATAACCAATCCAAAGATAAGTTGATATGTTCCAGCTCATCCATCAACGCGGAAACACATAACGCGTTTGCCTAGTTCTAAATAACGTGAATCGTTTGTTTGTGCTTCAATTTCGTGAGAATGTAAAACCATTCGAAGAATACATTTCTTCAAAATTGTCTCTCCTTCTGGACTATTCTTATGGGGGTTTTAAAAATTTCGAAATTAAATTCTCTCAAAAGTGGTTCAACCGATAGATCTCAAAATTATATATAGTATTGAGTTCGATAATGACATCGACCTATATGTTATTCAAGTTATATAATAAAAAGTTGTGCTTTGATGATTTGTGAAGCACGAACGTTTTTTTTTTTTCGAGTACGGTAAGAGTAGGCTCCGCTTACGCTCATCCAATGATCCAATCATTTTTAAATCCACATCTTGTCTCTGATCGTCACTTTCAAGTTACATCACTCAATAACCACGTGGATCCAATCACGTGATCATAGTCATTTCAAGTGGCTCATTGCATTCCATTTGCTTTTTCTTTTTTTTTAATAACATCGAAACTTGATACAATAAATCATTGTTTCTCAATTAAGGCTATGGATGAAAAATAGGATCGTTTGAACGGGTCACCACAAGGGTTCATCCACACCATTTGCAGCCAATGTTTACTTCAATTGTCTGCCTGATTTTGATTGGTTGAATTGAAATGTAAATGTTATACCAATATTTAATCTCTAGAGATTCCACAACACAATGTTGGAGTACAGGAAGGAATAATGCATTATATCAATCCACAATTATTGATTACATATTCACATTATTCATAATTCACATTGAATAATAATTATATTTTTTTTGGTACAATAATATTGATTTAGCCACCGTCTGTGGAAAAGGCACCGCTTTGGATAATGCAGTCAATTTGGGCGTGGGTTTTAATCCCGCGAAAGGAATGGGTTTCATGAGTGTCCTTTCACTTCATCTTTAATTATCTCAAGAATTGAAATTGATTGAAAAAATCAGAATTTCTGATAGTCACAATCGGAACTAATTTCAAAATGAAATGTATTTTCTAATTGAACTTCAAAATGTAACAAGCATTAGCTATTGAAAGCTGATATCACCTGAAAATTGGAGTTCAAAATAATAGAACCTATTTTCATTTATTAAGATTATTTCAAATATTATTCCAAATACTATTATCATTATCATTCTGAATATTATTATCATTATCGTTATTGTTAATCATCGATGGATTTACTCCATATAATATTAAAATGTTATAAGCCACATTTATAAATTAGTAAGCTGATGATTGTGAGCTGATAATTGTAAGCTGCTAACCATTCCGATTTCCTCGGAAGAGAGTTAAAGGAATTATTGAATGAATGAATAAATAAATCAACATTACTTCGTTATTCATTATCACCAGCTCATTCGTACTCCCATATAACTTGGCTGTCATTGTGATCGTTGAACACCGTTAAAAACTATTGATGTATTTCTTTTATCCTCTTAGTTCAAAGAGGGTATGAGATGTGGGTTCAGGATTAGGTTGGCTTCTGGAGGCTCACCGCTTGTGACGACAAATATCACTTGTGAAGCATCTATGGAAATACATATGTGTGTATGTAATGTCACAATAGTTCACGATTGTTTTTTTCCAGATCAAAGACAAATTGATTCATTTGTGTAAAATATTGCCGATCGTTCCTCTGCTACTCACTACTTACACCAGCGATATTCTAGCGGCGTTTATCCAAACATGTTGGGATCTTCCTGATACAGACCAGGTCACGTGGATTTGTTACCTAGCAATCTATTTCCTGGGAGGAGCTATTCAGATCAGGTAACTTAATCACAAGGAATACGTCATGAGTTTGATGTGAAAGTCCTTGTAGAAAGCAACTCAACCAGAGATTGTTAATTTAGGCTTTTTCCTACAGCTCACAAAAACCTAACCAAATCTGATGCAGCTTGACTTAATTTCATAACAAGAGCTAAGCCAGACATTGTTTTGGAAATTTAACTCAAGACGGGCATGGGATAGAGTCCTGCAAAATGTATTTTTCAACGTCTGCTCATTCGTGCCCCCTGATAATATTTCTGTTGAATTTTAATGGTGTTGTTAAGAAAACAACAATAAATCGATATAAACTAACCTATAGGCTTCTGTCAAGTGACGTCCCCCATTTTTGAAAGAGACAGACAACAATGTCCACCAGTTGGGATTGACCAATCATAATATTTGGTAGTCCACCAGTTCGCTGTATTGCTATGGTAACTATTTTTTGTTATTTTTTGTATTTTTTGCCCGTAGGCTCCTATCAAGTAACGTATGAGACAAAATGGCCACGCAATAGTTACCTCTGCAATACAGCAAACTGGTGAACCATCATGAGGTTATAATTGGTTAATATCAATTGGTGGGCATTGTTGTCCTTCTTCATTAACAGTGTATGACCATGCAGTTGCATTAATTTTGTACCGGAGGTATAATTCCGTTTTGAAAACTCGCACCAATTGATGACATTGCATATAGTGAGTACGGGCGGCCATATTCGTTTTTCGTGCTGATTGCGTGTCCTATAGCTACCGTAGTTTAGATGTACAGCAACTTGTTTTATATTTACTATAATGTGTTACTTCAATTACAACACGATTCATATCAATTCAGAATACAATTCAACAATGCTGAAATTAAACAACGAACGTGATCGCCGTTTTGAGATGTGAGATGAGATTGGTATCGAAGTGACCGGAAGTACATGATCTTGTACATGGTTCGTCACTGAGATAGACCTCTATAAGTGTATACAACTCCATGGTGTGATGACATTTGAGAGAAGCCTATCATTTCTTGATGGGATTTAATTACAAATGGCAGCTAGCTTTCAGCTCGGTGATTATACTGAATGCAAATTGATTTATTTGACGTCAGACGTTGATGTTTCTTAGGCACTGATATTCTTGAAAATTCCTCACAAAAACTATTTAACGGTGAATCTTTGCTATACTTTTTTTTATCAAGTTTACTCCATTGGCCAGTACTTTCGGTCATAAAATTTAGCTTGTGAGTTAATTTGATATAATTTATTCATATGAATATTTACTGTGTGTCTCTATATAACTATTACAGTAAATGAAATCAGATAAATGAAGCTGATGAATGAATGAATCATTTGAATGAAACGAAGGGAAGTCGGATACTGATATGCGTGTATTTGTATCCATGAACGAAGAAAGTCGGTTACCAAAGCAATATTAAACAAAAACTGCTGTAATTGTAGAGAAGCTCTAAACAGATTGAAACATTCAACGATTTGAAATTGTAATTACATTTTTAATCGTGAAGTTGGTCTTGAAAAAACGTTGATCCTAAAAATTCAGAGATATACACAAATATAATGGTGATATTTCTATTTAACCTTTTTCACTCGTGTTACAGGTGTACGGCTTCATTTTGACAATACTGGTAAATTTAAACATTGCGTGATACATCTCCATTTGTCCATTTGTTCTATTTATTCTATTCATGACGATTGTAAAGTATGAATATTAAAACAATGTCTGTGATTTTATTCTAGCGTGTTCTGGTACTTCAAGTGGTGGCCAACGTTATAGATCAATCATATTTACTGGAATGTTCTTCAAAAAACATCTCTCAAATTTTTCAAGAATGATTTAGTGATCTACTTTTTATACAAATACTCATCCATCACGTGAATACAACTATTGTGTTTTCTTATTGTAATATGCTCTGTGAAATAAAACAAATTGTGTTTGTACTGGTATCAAATTTATGAATTTGTTTATTCGCCTTGATAACTTTGCTTAACTTTCTTTCGAACATATCACCATTAATTGTATTAGACGAAAATCAGTTCAACACTTTTTTTCTCGAAAACATTTTTTTTTCTTTGATGAATCGTCGTGTGTGTAATTTATTGCTCGAGTGAAAAATGAATGACTAGAAAAATGAATTATTCAATTGTGAAACTTCACTGACGAGTGATAATGGTATTACAGATTTCTATACTATAATGGTACCAAGGCCGTTATTGTGTAATTCCAAAACGCAACGGAAGTTGGCCATCTTTGTTTTATTTCAACCCAATCTATAACAGAATATTGTATTGCTCTTCTTCAGAGTTTCATTGATCAAATTTCGATTAAAATGCGTAAAAGGTGAATCTTCAACGGAGTTAAGTGGTAAAATGTATCGCGAATTGTGAGAGTGATCAATCAGAATATTGGGTTGATTCATAGAAACTTCCCACTTGCATATTCCAATCAATTATATTCAGTATTGATAATAAGGAGTGAAATTATCCATCATGAAAAAGCGTTGCGTATAATTAACGTAACTCTCATTTCGACGAATTCTGAGCAGAGGCTGATGATGCTGTTGAACAACTGACACATATTTAATTTATATATATTCATATATATATATATATATATATATATATATATATATATATATATATATATATATATATATATATATATATATATATACTTATATATATATATATATAATCAGCCTGGAGGTATGTGGAATAATATATTTTATTATTCAACAGAAATGTATTTTTCTCTTATTACTTGAGTTGGAAATTTCTACGAAAATGTGTTTTGTTTATATGTTTTGTTTTGCTGTCTCATACGAATGAGAATGGTAGAAACATCTCATCCAATTATAAATAATATTCTGTTAAATTATCATGACGTATAATTAGTACAGTAAGGGCTGAGTATATACGTTACAGCATAATCTAAAAACACCCGGTCGTCAAAGAAACGTTTGGTGTTCGTGTTGTTGTACCCTGCAGCTAGGTTCATGTTATCATTCCCCTTTACCATCCTGAACGCGTATTTCATTCCTTTGAAAACATCTCTCTCTCCCTCGCTCCCATTTCCCCTCACCCGCCCTACCATAACATTCCCTATCCTCTACGTCTTATTTGATATACCACTTCACAAGAATTATCTCTGTTATTTTCCTTTCATATCAAATACGTATCCAATACACATCCAATACATATTGTATCAACATATAGATAGCGCTGCATTGCGTCTCAGCAGCGCTGTTGTCAAACATAGCACTAAACGAGCCGAACTACGAGAGCCATGACGACAGCTTAGAGACAGTTTGACAACAATGTGATGAATCAAAAAAGTGCTGTCGTGGCATATGTATTGTTAGGGATGTCGCCTGAATTTTCTTCCGGGTGGGGGGGAAGAGGAATGACTCAAAAGAATTCGCTTATCTTTTCACAGTTCCAAAACATACTTTCAAATGCTCATCTATTCGATAAAGTATAATTTAACTAAATATTTCCATGTGAAACACTCGCACGCTCTAGACACTTCATGAAAACCACTCAATGATGCCAATTTTCGTGACATTTGTTCCTAATTATCTAACGAATGAAATGATACGATGAAAAAATAGACATGCATTTCAATGTCCTATGAATATTATTGAATTATATTCAATCAACTTGAATCATTTAATCTGTCAGCTACTGCCACGAAAGTGGTTATCTACCAATAACGGAAAAAAATATCACCGTTTTTTATAGCTATGGTATATTTAGGATAAGACAAGATACGATAAGAAACGAAACTATATCTTCCAAAATCTTTTAATTCCATGAAGTTGGAGGAAAATTATATGAAAGTAAAATCTACAATATTCGTTAGTAAAAGTTGCAGATACACTGTTAGTGTGTTAGTGTCTATAACTGAAGAACTAATTAAAAGTAGTAGAAAGGAAGCGCATAAAAATGACGAAAAATACCTATATTAGAAATGTTCTGTTGTTGGTTCTTTTCTTGTTACTGTGTGTCACTGGCCATATTGCATTCAGTAGCCCATTATGTTGTTACTTTAACCAGCGAATATACTGGGATGGTTCCTTAACAACAGGTCATGACCGATTCCTTCCCACTACTTTAACGTCATCATCCCATCATCTCATAATTCTCCCACGCTGATAGATCGTGGTCATCAGTACAGTGCGTCAATAAACCCAACATAAATATATTCACTTGCGAATACTGTATAATATGGTGAGTAGTAGAGAGGCTATAGATACTTGGTAAATATCCCAAGTATTCCTAAGATGCCCAAGTATCTAGCCCACAGCCTTCTTTATTCATTATTTTCTTATACTGCCCTTTCACTAGGGCTATTTTGACGGGTTCGCGCATATTTGCTCGCGCAGGGAAAAATGACGTCATTGTCTGGTATGTACTGCACTCTGGTATCTAAAGTTTCAACTTTGAACAAATGTCATTCTCTCATAATTTTTCAATTTCCTACTACGCTATTGAGGTTATGTCATATTTACATTTCGACTAAGGCTTTCAGGCTTACCGAGGTTCAAACTTGAACGATAAGTATGTTATCCCAAGCAATAAACACCATTCAAGAACTCATCCCGATGATATTCCGTAATATTATTGAATAAAATCCTTCATATTATTGTCATAACAAAGTTAGTAAACTCACAGTCACGGCCTAATTGAATGCGCGCGTAATTCAAATTCTCGTAAGAAATTCCCAAAGTTGTTCGTATCTTCGCAGATATGACATGTCAAATAGGCCGATATACTTGAATATCTTTGGAAAGTGACGTCATGGTCTGGAAACAACGGCACCATCGGCGATTTTGTGAACTAAAATAATTGGACATCGGTTAACATGGGAAGCATACCCCGAGTGAAAGGGCAGTATCAGAGAAGAATGATCTGATTAAAGAAGGCTGTGATCTAGCCACTCTAGTGAGTAGTGTACATGATCATATAGGCCGTGAAATACGTTGTTCGTCAATATGTTTCCCTGCACTATATGTCTCACTATGAACACTCTGCCGAGAGGGGTTGTGTTTGTCAAACGTTTGACAGATTTGCTCTGGCAAACACCAACATAGAACCACTTGTCATCTCCAGCAACAACAACCACAACGCTGCTGATATGTTATTCATGTATCTCACATTTGTGTGTGACAGAGAGATAGAGAGAGATGGAGAGAGAGAGAGGGAAGCAATCCCTCAAGTTGTGTCGTAATAAAGAGCTTGAAGTATTTCATTTTCATCTTTTCTATTTTTGTTTATTTCATTGTAGTTTATGGACCAGCGTAGGTATGGTGAGTAGGTGGTCGTAGCATAATGTCAAGAAGCCATCCCAGTATTCCCTCTTGAACCACAACAAAAACAGTGGTCCACCTATCTCAGAATCACTTAAACAGTAACTACATTTGAATTTGATTCTTTTTTATTTTTTTTCTACTTCGATAACCATTTTTTTGTAGTGATCCCCGTATGAAAATATGATGTCAGTGAATCATGTTTGTCAACAGAAACAAAAATTAATGAGAAATATTATTTGAAAAATATCTCTAACGGCATTTTGGAGTCTGAAATTTCGCCTCTGGAAATTAATTGAATACACTCGAGTGTGGCAAACCTCATGAGAAAATAAACCTCAGTGAAACTTGTGTGTTGGTAAAAACAAAAATCAATATGAGAAACGATTTAAAAATAGCTTGGACGGCATTTTAGAATGAAAAATGTCTCTCTAGAAATTCATTGAATACTCTCGAGAATAAACATCGAGTTCATCATTGTGATACTTTCATGCAGTATTTTATCCGATACTTTATTTGATCTCTTTATCTGATGGTGAAGTACAATACATTATAAGGGGAAGCTGAGCGTCTCCACTGAATTCATGATGTGTTGGTTAATGCAGTACCCTGTCTGGATAAAACACAGGGTTTAACACGAGTTTAATAGCAGACAGAGTGTTATTATTTGTGCTCGAAACTTTCTGTTGGCGCTGCGTGCCTCGTCGATCTTCACTAGAAACTAATCAAGAAACGATTTCCTCTCCACCTCTCTTTCTCTTTCGCTTGCTCTTTCTCTTTCTCTCCTGGACTAGTGTCATAGCACATCGAACACTGGTAGCATATTGAAGCAATGTGGACTAAGTAGGCGTATTTTGCAGAAAAAAAGCTGATGGAAACATTTAAAAAAAACTTTATCCGTTGGTAATTGGATTTGTTTGGATGAGTAATTTCCGTGGTTTATTTTGCATACGTCGTAATTTTGGTTAAAATGCTCTGCATCGAACTACTTTGAGAAAAAAACAATGCTATGTTGACAGTCACGTTGTTGAGAAAACGCTGTAGTCAACGCGTATGGTGCTATGAAATGGTACCACACTTTAATGAGTAGGCTATTAAAATGATGTGGGCCTATCAATGAAACCTCTTAATGTCAGAAAAAAATCGTATCTCATGATTTTATTGAGAAATTCTCATCGTTGAGCGCAGACAGACGTGAGCCATTCGACTCAATAATTGTGAATCGATTTTTCAATTCTCATCGCTATAAAAATTGGAATAGTTCAGACGTCCATTTGACTCGGAGAATTGAGGCAGTGTTTCGAAATCTGAAACCAGACGAATTTGGACTCAAGTCCCTCTGTAACATAGATTTCTCTTCACATACTTCCATTTTTCATTCCACTATCACCCGCTCATTCGTATACCCCATATAAACTAGCTATTGGTGGGGTCGTTATAGCACTAATGAAAAATAGTACCACGGATTATCATAACATCTTTCTCAACTGCTCTCCATGATTCTCCAAATTTTCCAGTCTATATAGAAGACAATGAAGTCAACAAATATATATGTATATTATTTGATAAAAGAACATTCAGATAGTGCTAAACCCATATAAAATATGTGACGTAATCTTGCCCGCATAATTGGTAAGTATTTCGAAAGTCGTTTCCATAGGAAGTGGAGACACCATAACATATATCAACCAAACACACCAACCCACACACCATGGTTTACAATGAGATATCGTATCAGTTAGCTTCATCGTCCCATGTTAAACGCGATCGCCATAGCAACACGCTGCCATATCCCTTGGTTATGGTTCATTTTAATGGCCGGGCTCTCAGCCAGTTTGTAGGTCCGCCAATACACCAAATACACGCTAGATTAGACATCAAGTGCGCGTTCATTCAATACCAGAGCTTTATTTAATAACGTTGAATTAGTAGCCATATGAAGCGGAAGGTTGGTAATACTGGCAGGATAATGATTTACTCGTTAATACGTTATACGACTCAGTTAGGTATAGCACGGTAAAATGCTGAAGGAATAAAAGAACAGCTGTATATACACGGGAAAAGAGTGATTTACCAACTAGGTCACTGTGGAAACTATGCTAATTTCAGAGAAACTAGCTCCAGCGTTGAATATTTGCCGCTTTTGAATGATGTTATTGTATTTAGAATCGTGAATCTCGTCTTGAAAATGCATTGACTTTGAAAATATCACAGTGATGTATACAACAATAATGTAAAAATTGTGGCTGTTTTTTTTTTTATGTTGGTCAACATTCTCGAACTCTCGTCGAAGACAGTATTATCATAATTATCATTCTATTTTATTTTATTCCGAATGATATATACATTTCAATGATTCATGATGTGACATGTATATAGATAAAGTCAATGGAAATGAAAAACAATACAATCACACAGGTACAAACAATCACACAATCATTAGAATTCACATGAACAATAACTTGTTCTATTTCCTATAACACATTTATGATTACATCATCACATAGTCAGTTTAAAAAAAAAAGAATGAGAGACGGCA